>JAMPIV010009738.1:387500-435000 GCA_024509875.1 Oreohelix idahoensis
TAGTTTTAAAAAATATTCTCGTCTGATTATTTAGCAGTTAAATTTAATTCCTTCTAGCTACCTGGTTTTAAGCTAGAAATTATAATTTATTCTGCTTTCCACTGAAACACGTCAGCTAGAGAATATAACAGACTTATAAATTAAGCACTCTGCACAAAAATCTAACTAGTGAAATAAGCGATCTAACACTTTAAACACTTCACAAAATACTAGATATAATATATTTACCTCAACACAGAACTACTAAGAACTAAAACCACTTCGACCACCTAATGCCCTCTATCATCAACAGAGATACTTAGAAATCGAACATTCAATTTGACCAACTAATTTCTTCTATCACAGAGATTCTTAGGGCTCGAACGTAGGTTGTTCTAATCTAACTGCGAAGTTACTTAGTGCGTGAAGTCAGGTTTCCAACTCTAGTTATATCTATGAAACGGACAAAGATGTGCGCTATTTCCAAAACAACGCAATAGCCTCCCCTTCTCTTAACACCTAAGTACCTTAGACGCTGGACATAACATGCCAAACGCGTCTTAGACACCTCACTGCTAGCGAAACTGGCCCCGAGTGCCGTGACAGAGGAAACTACCAGATAAATGTTTCATTCTGCGCCGTGCAGATGTCGGGTTTCACACCTCACCTGAGCACTCAGCCAATGAAACTACGTTGTGACAGGTGAAAAAGCAGACGATATGTCTGACCTATGTCTGAGGTAGATGAATATTCACAGTTTTACGTCTACAACGCAATAACCTCCAGAGCCTGACATCTACGTAATAGAATGCGTATCAGTACGAGAAAGAAAAACGGTAAAGTGAGAATGGTAAAGAAAATATTTTTCGCAAACGAACGAATGCGAAAAATACAGGAAAAGGATAAAGAGCGATAATAAAATAGAGGACACGGGTAGAAAAAGAAGAGAATATAGAAAATTTATTGAACATAATCTCTATGCGACAGAACGTCCCCCCTTTAAGATATGGAAACATTCCATGTCTACGTTATGGAAATAAATTTCCTATATCCGTAGCTTCAGGGTTTCTGTCCTCTTCCCTCTCATCTCCCTCCTCCGTCTCTCTCCAATTCCTACTCAACTCTACTCCCAAAGTTTCCTTTCTCTGGAATGTCTCCCATGCGCGCTTGAAAGAGTGTCGCCGCTTTTGACATTTTTGAAAGATTACGTGTGCTTGCAGTGGAATTTCCCAAAAAAAAGTCCCTTAATTTTTAATCCACTATCAAGTTTCCCCTGAAGACAGTTAGGGTAAGGGAGGCAATTACAGGACGTATAGTCTGATCGCGCTCCTTAGCTTAGCTCAAACACCTACTTCTTCAGAACCCTGTGAATGTTATACACTCACAAACTTTACCAGCGTTTAGTATTACAAAATCAGTAATTAACATATATTCCGACAAAATCAACCTGTAACTCAAATGTATATTACTCAAAATGCTGTGGAAAAACAATCATTAAATGTGTGGTCAGCACGCCCATAAACAGATCGTTACGTCTAGGGGAATAGTTATTTTTTTAAAAGATACAAAATCCACGAGACAATCACACTCTTACTCTATTTCAGAATAAAGAAAATTAAGTTCAAAATCCCGATAGACGAGACCCCATTTGTCGTAGATTTTTGATATGGGAATTAAGACTTGGGTTGGTCCCTTCTGAATAGATTAGAATGAGTGATTGCTACAGTGAGAGATGATGGTAGAAATAGATTTCCACGAGTGAGATGGTAGAATGTGATAGAGGCTGTCTCTGAGATCGAGAAATTTTCTCTCTCTCTCACCTATCTTCTACGATAGATTTAGAGTAGTCAGACAGTCTAACACCTATACATATATTAATATATATATTACCACTCACGTGCACACACCCAATTGACGACAGTGAGACACACAGACGTGGGGAAACTATAACAATGATTATATAGATATTTTGGAACGAGCTGACCCGACATACTGATTAAGTTTAAGAGAAATTTTAATTATCATCTAAAATTTCATCACAACACATAAAAATACATCAAAGCATATACAAATAGTCATAAAGTCAATAAAAGTGCTACAAGAATGATAGACCCACCGTATGATCTTATCCCTCAAGGTATGCCCACAGTCCTGTTAGAAGAAAGCGATAGCCCCAAGGAATCAAGGATACATTTGCGGTAGTCTAATGATTTTCTCCTTTTAAATGTGTGAACAGACTTAGATATTAGTATGATCTATCCTAAGGAAAAGTATCTTGTTTGCAACAAAACTTGCATAAAGAAATTACAAAGTGGGTGAAATTTGGTATACCATAAAAAGTCACTCGTTCCTGCTTTCTCTCGGTTCATTCATCAGGGCCCTGTCTCACACAACCTTACCTACAATCGTGCTGCTGTTCGCCGTCTGGCGCACGTTATGACACAATCTGTTTTATCGTTTGATGAAGTGGATACCCAGCTCTGCAGATCTTGGTTTCATCCAATTTGTCCGTGGAGCATCCTCTTCAGGCGATAATTTTGTTCAGATTTTAAGTTAGTGTCACTTTATCAGTTCAGGTAAGAATTAGTTTAAGCGGGTTCACAGTGTCAGAATCACGAGGTTTCCACTACTTAGGGGAAAAATGTCAGGTTTGTAACTTTCGATCAAAGGTAACCTTCTTGGTCACACCATAAGTTGACAAAATTTGCGGAACGTTACTGTTTGTAATAGTTTACTTGCCACAAGGGCTGAACTGTACTTAAGTTTTCTCAGGAAGAATAAAATCTGGCGCAACAGGCCCGTTATGTCATTTCACCTTTAAAGGTCTTGTAAAGATTTGACACCAAGTCTTTTAAGGAGAATGTTTTAGTTCTTCACAGATATTACTCATCAGTACTTAACGCTGGCAAAGTTTGGGTTAACCCCAGTTTTCTTCACTAAATAGAGGAAAAAACACATATCAAATAATTATACATAATATGTACTCGTTATAACTTACATTTTAAACTGCAAGCGAGGCGCTTGAGTTATCTTTTAAAACTTCCCGTGAAATAAGTTATATTTATACAATCAATCATCATGAATTAGGAATACATACGTATCCCGTCAATACTCAAGATGTAGCAATGCAGTTATAAGTTAGTTTTAAAAAATATTCTCGTCTGATTACTTAGCAGTTAAATTTAATTCCTTCTAGCTACCTGGTTTTAAGCTAGAAATTATAATTTATTCTGCTTTCCACTGAAACAAGTCCGCTAGAGAATATAACAGACTTACAAATTAAGCACTCTGCACAAAAATCTAACTAGTGAAATAAGCGATTTAACACTTTAAACACTTCACAAAATACTAGATATAATATATTTACCTCAACACAGAACTACTAAGAACTAAAACCACTTCGACCAACTAATGCCCTCTATCATCAACAGAGATACTTAGAAATCGAACATTCAATTTGACCAACTAATTTCTTCTATCACAGAGATTCTTAGGGCTAGAACGTAGGTTGTTCTAGTCTAACTGCGAAGTTACTGAGTGCGTGAAGTCAGGTTTCCAACTCTAGTTATATCTATGAAACGGACAAAGATGTGCGCTATTTCCAAAACCACGCAATAGCCTCCCCTTCTCTTAACACCTACGTACCTTAGACGCTGGACATAACATGCCAAACGCGTCTTAGACACCTCACTGCTAGCAAAACTGGCCCCGAGTGCCGTGACAGAGGAAACTACCAGATAAATGTCTCATTCTGCGCCGTGCAGATGTTGGGTTTCACACCTCACCTGAGCACTCAGCCGATGAAACTACGTTGTGACAGGTGAAAATGCAGACGATATGTCTGCCCTATGTCTGAGGTAGATGAATATTCACAGTTTTACGTCTACAACGCAATAACCTTCAGAGCCTGACATCTACGTAAGAGAATGCGTATCAGTACGAGAAAGAAAAAAGGTAAAGTGAGAATGGGAAAGAAAATATTTTTCGCAAACGAACGAATGCGAAAAATACAGGAAAAGAATAAAGAGCGATAATAAAATAGAGGACACGGGTAGAAAAAGAAGAGAATATAGAAAATGTATTGATCATAATCTCTATGCAACATTGTAACTGTACTTTTTCTCTTGTTGAGGTGATCACTGGCCCAAGACAGTATACATGTTGTTAGGTGTGTAGTGCGAGCGGATGATGAACTGAGTGTGGGTGCGAATGAAGGCGCGAATGTGTTTAGGCTCTTATGTATGTAGACCCTGCAACCCATACACTCACATGCAGTAGTCAAGGATGCTTGGACACTGCAGACACGTTTCAAAACATTTATTGACGAGAACACACATGGTATCAACAGGAACAGTCAGTGTAACAAGGTCATGCTGACCGGAAATCGATAGGTATACATTAGGCATTCAGCAAGCTGGTAAACATTTGAATATTCGTGCATGGTCAATACAATGTTCTTCAATAAGGACAGTTCGTGGCGTCGCCCTGGGATTACTGGCTAAACGCGTCAGATACCTTAATCACTTTGACACATAGGTGCAACTTGGCATTCCCCGCCAATTGCACATTATCAGGCTGTAGTATCATAGCCGAAAACACAGGCCTCGTTCTGACGTCGGCTGTGTACTTCTGATAAGCAGGTTACCATCAACCCTGCAGTAATGCTTATTGTAGACATAAATATGCCGCCAATCTGCGGCTCCCACAATATATCTTCGTCACTGGATTTCTGCATGGTATGAAGACTAATAGTCTTGAATGGCTACCTTGAGCACAACATATATGTTCTGTAATGGAGGACCGGTGAGCTGCAGTTCACAGACTAGGCAATCTTCTAACATGTTCTGCTACCGAAAGCATAGTAATGGAAAAAGTCGGTATTACCTGTAACCGAGTCCACAGAACTTAACAAGGAACTCTGCTGTCATTCCAACGCACAGAGATTCACTGGGGAAAACTGCCAGTGCAGTCACTTCGAAGATTCTCCCCGAAAAACACAATGGACTCTCGTCCCTTCAGAAACCCGGACACTTCCCGGCTTGCCGGAAGTCTAACTCAACTCCCGCTTAAAAAAACCTGCCCATGGGCATACGCCCGAACTGTCTACCTTTGACCCTAAAGGTCAAACACAATGAATGAATAAACAAGGGAAGACAACCCCTAATCAACCTGACATCGCAGGTAAAGACACAATTATTCTTATGATAAAAAACATAAGCAAATAACTTGACAGATGACTCCGTCAAAAATGACAGCAACATATTACTACCACCCCCCTGTAAAAAAAAAAAATGAAATTTTTTTTTAAATATGTCCATGAGCAAGATTGCACAAGTATCACTTATGTGCTCATGAAAAAAAATGAACCTAATATCAGGTACAATAGACGCATAAACAAAGCGTCTGAAGAGGATACAAATCATCTCCCAACATAGGAGAAAATATCTCCTTTAAGCCAAACAAACTAAGGGGGTACCATTAAAGAAACCTAAGTTGCTGGCAATACCAATCATATATCAAACATTACTAAATACTATAATTATAGCAATATACAAATGTCATGAATTACAATGCTATATTAGCAACATATCATTGATGGATGGACAAAATGAAATTTGTTAAATTATCTAAACATCATCCAAATACATTTGTATTACAACATATTAGGATATTAAGGACAGACCTAAGTCCGAAAGTGTATCAGGAAAAACTAGGACACAAGATTTAACTGGAATCATGTGGGCATCTGGACAATATGTCCGCCATCACATTATCCGAACCACGGATAGCTCGCACCGTGAAATGGAAAGGCTGAAGAGCAATAGCATAACGAGTAGATCTCGAGCTCTTCAAATCCTTACTTTGCATAGCCGTAAGAGCTTTTTGGTCGGTTTCCATAAAGAAATGCGCGCCCAGAAGGAACCTTTGTAGCTTAAGAATGGACCAAACCATAGCCAACAATTCACGGTCTAAAACCGAGTAATTCCTTTCTGCCGCATTTAGCTTCCTAGAAATATACATTACAGGATGCAGAGTTCCTGAATATTCCTGCATTAGTGCCGCTCCAATCCCAGTGGAAGAGGCATCACTACGAAGAACAAAAGTCTTATCAATCGTTGGTAGTCTTAAGATAGGATGAGATGAGAACAAATTCTTAACCTGATCCAATGAAGATTGGCATTCCTGGGACCAACGCACCATATTAGGAGAACCTTTTTTCAATAACGATGAAAGTGGTGCCATAATGGAGGACAGATTCTCAATGAATCTTCCATAGAATTGTATCAATCCCAAGAGACTACGCACTTGCTTTTTTTGTCTTCGGAACCGAGATATTTAATATCTTCGAAATGTTTTGGTCCTCTGTCTTCAACAGACCATGACCAACTCGATGACCTAGGAAGGGAATTTCACTAAACCCAACAAAAGCTTTAGAGGGTTTTGCAGTCAAACTATGCTCCCGTAGAGTAGATAGCAATTCCTTTAGACCCAAATAGTGTTCTTCCCAAGTATCGCTGAAAAGACAGATGTCGTCTAAATATGCGATGACATCTGCACGATCTGATAGAATTCGTCGCATCATGCGCGCGAAAGTCGCTGGGGCGTTCATAAGCCCGAAAGGCATAAAATTCCATTGAAACAGACCCCTAGGTGTCGAAAAAGCAGTGAGAGGTTTGGCGTGTTCCGTCAGTGGGACTTGCCAATAACCTTTCGACAAGTCTAGTTTAGTAAAGAATTTAGCTTTAGAAAGTCTAATAAGTAGATCATCTAATAATGGCATAGGTTCAGCATCGAACTTCGTAACTTGATTTAATTTGCGATAGTCAACGCAAAGACGTATGTTATTGTCTTTCTTTCGAACAATAACTATCGACGAAGAATAAGCTGAAGTGGATGGTTCAATTATTTGCAGTTGAATCATTTCATCCAATTCTTTCTCGACTTGTGCTTGAAAATGAATAGGTATTGGGTATGGTCTTACTCTGATCGGATTACGATCAGTAAGTATGATGTCATGTTCTATGACATCTGTGTGTCCAGGAATGTCGGTAAGGACATCCTGATATGATTGTAGCGTAGAGGATACTTGACGTTGCTCCTCAAAAGACAAGTTCGACGAGATTGTAACGTCCCTCCACGATTCCGTTGAATTCAGTGGAATCGCAGGAAGAGGTAAGTTAACGTCAGAAAAAATAGTTTCCTCATCCTGTATAACGGACAGGGATGAGATGTGACCATGTTGGACTGGAGAGTCGTCCATCGCCTGGAAAATAGGCTGCAAATAGTCTGGACGTTCAATAAACTCTGTTAGCATATTTATATGGAAGGTTTTATGCCTTCCATCCACATCGACAATATAGTCGACATCGGAAATTTTGGAGACTATAGTGTATGGACCTTTCCATGAAATGAAAAGTCTATTCTCTCTTGAGGGAAGTAAGACATACATGGATTTTGTTGTTTGCAAGAAAAACTTTTATCAGGTTGGTAACCTTTATTAAAGTTCCCATGAATATTAGAACCAAAATTCTGAGGACCTTTAAATTGTCTCCAATTACTTGAAGGGAAATTACCACGTGATGAACGCCTTTGGTGTTGTTCATAATCACGATTATCTTTCCTAGCCAAATTGTTGTTATTTTTGCCTATGGCAATGTGCTTAACATCATACTGCCTGAGCTGAGTACGATGGGTACTAACAGTTTTGTTTTCTTTTACGCACTTATCAGGAATCTGGGAATTCGATGCACGGTTTCCCTGAGGAATCTTAACATGACACTTATGAAAGTCCTCACCGTGATCGAAACTTGATTTACCTTTGTTGGCCTGACGCCAACTCCCATTAGAGGCAGTATCGTAATTCCGTGGGAAACTATATTTGCCACGAAAATTGTTGTTCCCATATTGCTTAGTATTACCATGAGCACCAAGTGCATGTGGCTGGCTCTTTGCATTTGTAGAATATTGATCATTAGCTTTATGTCTAAATCTATTCACCTTGGTAGTAGATAACATTCTATTCTCCAAAACAATATCTAATAAACCATCAATTCTGTTGCGAAGTTTTGCAATTCCCACCTCGCAACAGCTTTCTCTCTAGAAACAACTTCATGAACACTTTCGTTGACTTTAACATGAAGTCTGTTGCACTCTAACCTTAAGTCATCTAACTGTGAAGTTAGAGTCTTCTCTTTAACTATTCTATCTCTAAGATCGTTACTCAACTTTTCCTTTTGAGATGTAGTTTCTAAAACCTTAGCTTTCTCTTGAACAAGTTCAAGTCTGAGTGCTTCCATAGCACTATGATGAGTAGACCTAAGTTCATCAATTTTCTTATCTTTTTCTTTGTTTGCTGTCAACTGTGTTAACTCCAGTTGCAGTGATTGAATCTCAGTATCCTTCCTATTCTTAAACATCTTCATCTCCTCCAGAGATTCCATACTCTTCTTTATAGCAGTACTTCGCAGAAGATCCACCTCATTACTTAGTTCCAGAATTGTTCTTTTATAAGACTCCTTGTCTTGTCCGGCCTTAGCTTTTACATTCTCATAGTCTATTTTGACTTGCTCTAGCTCACCAATAAGAGCCTGTTCTTTGCAAAGAAGATTGTTCTTCATTAAGCTCAATTCAACTTCTAACTCATTTTTCTCCTTTTCCAGTTGAGATTGTTTAACGGAGAATTCACCAAGTTTCTTATTATCTTCCATTAGTGCCGTCACTTTACACTTCAGCATATGATTTTCACAATTCATTTCTGTTAATATATCAGTAAGAGCTTTATTCTCATGTTGAAGCTTCTCAGTAAGAGCATTATTTTTTATCCAGAAGCTCATTTCCAGTCTTCTGTTTTCTCTCCTTAGCTTCCAGTTTCTGTTTTATCTCGTCAGCTTCTCTGTCCAATTTTTTAATTTCAGCTTCTATCTTTTTCCGCTCGACTTTACTTCGCTGTTTTCTCTCTTCAAATTCTCTTTCTAACCGTTTCTCTTCAGCCTCCGCCTCTTTTTCTTGTTTTCTCATTTCCATCTGGAATTTTCTTTCATCTGATTGCATCTGCAATCTTAAATTCTCAGCTTCTGCTTTCTTTTGTTCAGCTTCTGTTTTCAATACTTCTGACCTTAATGCAATGGCGAATAGAGCAGATGAATATTCTTCCAATATATCACCAGACTTACCAAGGGTCAACCCTTGCTGGATGAAGAAATCCAATGTAGACATTCTGTCTAATGAGATCAGTAACCTGAAAAATTCAACAATTACCTTATCCCACTTCAATGGGAGACAAGTCTGAAATGCTAGACTTGTATACTCACTTCACTTTATTTCACTCTCTTAGTCTTAGACAAAGACCTTGTATGGTCCTCTTGTTTATAATGTAACAAAAAATCACTTGAGTACCTGTGGAAAATAATTCCTTTATATCCCACTCACTATGGGCACAAGTCTTTTTTTTTTTTTTTTAAAGAACTTGAATATGTATTTCACCTTGTCTCAATCTTTGAAGATAACAAGTCTTTTATCAAAGAACTTGTATAAATATGTTATATAATAATATTTTATTAACAATCTCTATATGAAGAGTGTACCTTATCAATAATAATAATAATACATGACCAAGTGTATGTATGTAGACTGTGTATGACAATAATGTAGTACAATCATAAATACAAAGACAAAAATACAGAACAATGACCGAAAACGTTCGCGGAAGTCAAATAAACAATACAGCAAAAAGTAAAGAAAATGTTACACAAATGTGTAATGATGACCGCGAAAAATAAACAAGACAAATGGCAACACTGTTATAAACGAAAAGGTGTAAAGAAATAAATGGAAGGAATGAGAGAAGAACAGATACAAACAAAATTAATCGAAAATCAAAGAACGGAAAAATAACGAAAACAACACTAACTGATGTCGTCACAGCTAAAAAAAAAAAATAGCAACAAAAGTCGCTAGCAAATTTCAATTAAGAAAATTGCAATCCCTACAGAACGCTTACAGTAACCCTCGATTAAGTGGCATATTTACTGTAAGACCCACCAACCGAAAACCCGCAAAAGAACACAAGAAAAATACACAAAAATAGTACAATTAACATAAATAGCAATCAATTCAATGTGTTGCAAAATAAAGCTTAGTCACACATGATATTAAAGTAACTAACTTGCTCCTTGCGAACACAGAAACAAAATGTCAAGCGCGCACTGAATGTCAAATCCACTGTAGCATAAAGTGGTATTCACGAACAAAAGTTACTATGACCTTCTCGACTTAGGACTTGCACATTGAATGTTTACAATTTCCACGTACTGTTTACAAACACTTGACCTCGAACAATATAGCTTGAATGCTCGGGCGTAGAAAAGTCTGTTGTTGACTGAAACGTGTAAACGACCAGCGGTACCGTTTACTGTAAGGGACTTGACTTGCAGTTGTGGTCCACGTAGCAAATGCCTAGATGTTAACTTCAGTACTTGTCCTGTTGTGGTTTATGTAGCATTATAACATAAATGCTCGCACTGTTTATCTGGGTCAACAGTTGATGACCTATTTCTGTCCTGTGTAGACAAAACTTGAAAGCATAGAGTATGTGTGTTATTCTCAGTTGTCCACTTTGTTCCTCATGACATGTAGCACATGTAGAAATGTAAATTTCTGGACAACACTGGAGGCATAATAAATGTAGCATAAGTCCACGGAAATGTTAATTTCTCGCTCTGTCCAGCTTAAACCCACAGATCAGAAATGTAATGTGTACTTGTCCTTCTCACGCAAACAGCCCCATGAAATGTAAATTTCCGGACCACATTAATGTCATCAATAATGTTAATTGCTCGCTCTGTCCACCAGAAATGTATCAGAAGAGCCCACGTAACTGGTCCACCAAAAATGTAACTGTACTTTTTCTCTTGTTGAGGTGATCACTGGCCCAAGACAGTATACATGTTGTTAGGTGTGTAGTGCGAGCGGATGATGAACTGAGTGTGGGTGCGAATGAAGGCGCGAATGTGTTTAGGCTCTTATGTATGTAGACCCTGCAACCCATACACTCACATGCAGTAGTCAAGGATGCTTGGACACTGCAGACACGTTTCAAAACATTTATTGACGAGAACACACATGGTATCAACAGGAACAGTCAGTGTAACAAGGTCATGCTGACCGGAAATCGATAGGTATACATTAGGCATTCAGCAAGCTGGTAAACATTTGAATATTCGTGCATGGTCAATACAATGTTCTTCAATAAGGACAGTTCGTGGCGTCGCCCTGGGATTACTGACTAAACGCGTCAGATACCTTAATCACTTTGACACATAGGTGCAACTTGGCATTCCCCGCCAATTGCACATTATCAGGCTGTAGTATCATAGCCGAAAACACAGGCCTCGTTCTGACGTCGGCTGTGTACTTCTGATAAGCAGGTTACCATCAACCCTGCAGTAATGCTTATTGTAGACATAAATATGCCGCCAATCTGCGGCTCCCACAATATATCTTCGTCACTGGATTTCTGGATGGTATGAAGACTAATAGTCTTGAATGGCTACCTTGAGCACAACATATATGTTCTGTAATGGAGGACCGGTGAGCTGCAGTTCACAGACTAGGCAATCTTCTAACATGTTCTGCTACCGAAAGCATAGTAATGGAAAAAGTCGGTATTACCTGTAACCGAGTCCACAGAACTTAACAAGGAACTCTGCTGTCATTCCAACGCACAGAGATTCACTGGGGAAAACTGCCAGTGCAGTCACTTCGAAGATTCTCCCCGAAAAACACAATGGACTCTCGTCCCTTCAGAAACCCGGACACTTCCCGGCTTGCCGGAAGTCTAACTCAACTCCCGCTTAAAAAAACCTGCCCATGGGCATACGCCCGAACTGTCTACCTTTGACCCTAAAGGTCAAACACAATGAATGAATAAACAAGGGAAGACAACCCCTAATCAACCTGACATCGCAGGTAAAGACACAATTATTCTTATGATAAAAACATAAGCAAATAACTTGACAGATGACTCCGTCAAAAATGACAGCAACAAACATATATATATATATATATATATATATATATATATATATATATATATATATATATATATATATATATATATATATATATATATATATATATATATATATATATATATATATATATATATATATATACATATAGATAGATAGATAGATAGATAGATAGATAGATAGATAGACAGACAGACAGACAGACAGACAGACAGACAGACAGACAGACAGACAGACAGACAGACAGACAGACAGATAGATAGATAGATAGATAGATAGATAGAGAGAGAGAGAGTAAGAGAGAGAGAGAGAGAGAGAGAGAGAGAGAGAGAGAGAGAGAGAGAGAGAGAGAGAGACTGCATTATTGCAGAAACGAGAGTTTCCTGCAAAGGCGCAAGGAATTATTTACAAAGATTATATTTTTCCTGGTGTGTATGTTTTAGTGTGGACAAACATAAGTTCGTACATACGCATGTGCAGGTGCGAGTAATACACCTCCCCACAGATGTGCGTGAAAATATGTATGATTTGACAATCTGAGGAGGGACTTTGACTAACTTTGGTCATTGAATATATGGCTGGGTGGCTCGTTGCCTTGCTCCTTGCCTCGTTCGTTGGCTCACTCTTTCACCTTTTTCACCCCTTCACTCAAGGTCTCCCTCAATCACAAAACAAAAAAAAAAAGCTAATATACACTTATAAAGAAGTTAGCAAGGCAAGCACTCGCGTACAGACATATTTGAATACACTTTTGATTTCTGACAACATTTATATGTGGGGGAGACAAGACAACAGCTGATACACTGGGTGATTCAAGACAGACAGTGTAAGCAGATAGGGCATACCTTGAAGAACGAAGCAACACGTTTAGCCACACATGCCGTCGACTGGAGCCCACAGAGGAAGAGAAAAGTGTAAAGACCAAGTACAACACGAAGAAGGGTGGATTAAGAATACGCTACAGTTACCAAGATGTCTCGGGCAGAGCTGGAGGTATTCTAAAGTAGGAGTCCGTGGCTTGGCTTACTTGCAGCTCTATGTACTGACAAGCTAACAATTAGATGATGATGATGATGTAATTTCACTCACACCAATGTTTGGCAAGAAACACGTTCTTTCAGAATGTAAACTCGCAACAAACTGCAGACTCAGGAAATTGCGAACTTACAGATAATGCGCCTTCTCAATAAAAAAAAGAAAGCACTTACTGCGATATCCAGATCACCCCTCCTGAGATGGTTCGCTATGAAGGTAACGCCCCTGATAGCTTCAATAATTTCAGGAGGGTAGTAAAGCGTGCATTCGCCCTCTGTCAACTGGTTCTGTACACGCCAACTCTCAGTGTTGCGGAGAGGTTGGCGGCTTGGAGATTGAGATTCCCGAATTTCTACTCCGTTAACAGTTGTCATGGACATCTTGGAGCTGCTCTGAAATTCTGGTCTCTTCATGAATAACAGTCGTGGTAAAATTTCTATAAATATCCTTCTGACCCAAGGTGACATTTTGTGAGTTGTAGGCGACTTAAAGTTGATGTGTAACGTATAGACCGTTAATGTAATTGACATCGTCACTATGATCATAATAAATAGCAAATATTTCCCGATCAGCGGAATCACCAATGATGTTGGAGGGTTCATGTCTGACAACAACAAGAAAAACACAGTTAGCGCGAGAAGGATGGAGATGGACAGAGTAATTTTTTCTCCCGAATCTGAGGGCAGGTAGAAGACGAGGACAGTAAGACAGGAGATGGAGACACAGGGCATGATGAGGTTTAGGGTGTAAAAGAGAGTGCGGCGTCGAAGCGTGATGTTGAAGGTGATGTCTGGATACGGCTCGGGACAGCAGGGGTAAAATTTGACCCTTTTCATGGCCGTGACATCCAGTATGTCCCACTCCACGTTGTAGTAGTAGTCGGTGAGGTCAATGCCTCGGGGGATGATCATTTCCGCCTGGTCAAGGTCAACCGCCGAGTTGATGACACTCCCGTTACATAAATGCTGCAGATCTAGTTCGTTCCCGTGGTAGGTCCAGGAGCTGATCTTCAGAAAACATTCTTGGATGTCAAAAGGGAAGAACTCGACGTTTATTGGGCAGTAACTCTTATAGATAGTTGGTGGCTCCCAAACAATTTTTCCCGTGTGATAAATAATAGCTTTTGTCTTCAGGGTTATCTGGAAATCTCCGTCAGCGCTGGAGTGAAAAAAGAAGAAATAAAGTGTGAGAGCATACATTAGTAAAAATTAGAAAAGTAAACATTAATATCAATCCGAATTTGTTTTTCCTTCTCTCTTGTTTCGATTCTTAAGTAGCACGAAACTACCATTGTAGTTCCCGTTTATAGAGTATGACGAAACGTCTGTAGTTTTTACATGTACTTTTGGCCTCTCTCTCACTCTTTCATCCACTCCGGCAGTATCACTTCTTTTCTTCATTTTTCTCTCACTCATCGCGCTTATTATTTGGCATATTTTGCCTTTCCATTATTTGTGCTCTGAAGGCGCACGCAGACTTGGTTACGTCCTGCCAGGGTAATTAGACCGGCAAGCGGTAATACGCTTATCAATGTAATCAGTCTGACCACCTTTTGATAGCGACGGTACCTGTTTACCCAAGACGGTCTCACCCGATCGACATAAAAAAAGCCAAATTGTCCATCTGAGAAATCAGTCTGGGGGATTCACACACACAGGTGATAATTAGATTATCGCCTCCGCTGGCCCCTGTCTGTATCATTATTACAGATAAATCTGTCTGGGTAGACAATCTTGGCGGAAGGCATTTAAATAGGTAATCAGTGCACAGATTTGTTTTGTGAGGTTTCACAAGATGCCACCGGAAATATTACGGCATCACTGAAAGAGGTCATGCGTTTGGCATTTTAAATTTGATATTTTAGAACACGCGGGGGATGAGTAATGACCTAACACCCTTACCCAGATAGGCTAAGAGATTGGATTAGCTTGAAGTGAGAGCCAGAATATACATAGAATTTCATTGGAAAATTCGGCGGATGCACAATCTGTGATTTGAACTGGAAACTGAAAATGAAATCTAGCGAAAAGAGACTTAGATCATCGCATCGTCAAATGAGCAAGCCGGACTTAGAATTCCATAACTATAAGTGACAGATCGAGTATTTGGGCAGCTTTGGAACTTACAAGTAAACCCGCATATTTAAGTACAAAAACTGTAAACTGAAGGGACCAGGACTTTAAATATCAAGACTGGAAACCTAAGGAATTGGATCACCCGTCATAAGAGAATATTTCCAGACCAATGTAACATATATATATATATATATATATATATATTATATATATATATATATATATATATATATAATATATATATATATATATATATATATATATTATATATATATATATATATATATATATATATATATATATATATATATATATATATATATATATATATATATACAGTAGAACTCCATTTATCCGAACCCCAATTATCCGAACATCCAATTATCCGAACACTTTTTCCAGAAAAAAAAAAAAAATCAGATGCCACAGTCACGTTAGACTAAAATTCTGAACCTTTTGATGCGGCAAACTTCAAATGTGTGCGAACAATTTGTAGAGAATGGGGTGGCTAATGGTCGGTCGCTTACGTACAGGAAGTCAGTTAGATCATAAAGTCAGTTAATATCTGGTTTACCAATCCAGTGTACGAGTGCGTTCTAGGTAGAACACTGGCTAAACAGACAGTTCAACTTAAAATAACTGTGTCTGCTACTACAGCAGAATAATTTTGGTGTACAAGTATTTCTCTGTGCGATATGGCATCTTCCAGTAGGCCTAAAGCATATAAAAGGAACCGCAATGTTTTGTCAATTGAATCGAAAACAGAAATTATCAAGAGACTAGGACAAGGTGAAACTGTGTCTTCACTTGCGAGGATTTTCAATGTTGGGAAAGCTACCGTCTCTGACATCAAAAGTAACAAGGATAAAATTATGAGTTTTGCATCGAAATTTGATAGTGAAAATGGGTCGAAGAAACGTAAAACCATGAGAAATGCGAAAGATGTGAAATTGGAAGAGGCTTTGTATATATGGTTTGTGCAAAGAAGAAGCAAAAGGGAACCTATCTCTGGTTCTCTGTTGTGTGAAAAGGCACTTCAGTTCAACAATCAACTTGACGGTCCTCCTGACTTTAAGGCTAGCCAGGGATGGTTAAGAAACTTTAAATCTCGTCATGGCATACGAGAATTGGAGATTCAAGGGGAATCTTTATCTAGCGATGCAACTGCCGCTAAAAATTTTAAAGAAACATTCTTGGCTTTTTTGGAAGAAGAAGGTTATTCATTCGATGATGTGTATAATGCCGATGAGACTGGCTTATACTGGAAATCATTGCCTCAAAAATCACTTGCATCTCAACGCGAAGAAGCTGCCCCTGGGTTTAAAAAGTGCAAAGAGACAGTAACAATTTTGGTAGCCGCGAATGCCAGTGGAAGTCATCGTTTACCGGTGCTAATGATCGGCAAAGCCAAAAAACCACGTTGTTTAAAGAATGTGACATGTCTCCCATTGTGTTACAAAGCACAGAAGAGTGCTTGGATGAATAGTAAAATATTTCTTGATTGGTATATAAATCAGTTCATCCCAAATGTGAAGAGGTTGAGAGAACAAGAAAAGAAAACTGGAAAAGTAATTCTTCTACTGGACAATGCACCATCTCATCCAGAGACGGATACATTGAATGCAGTTGATGCAAATTTTAAATTAATTTTTCTGCCTCCCAATGTAACAGCACTGATTCAACCAATGGATCAGGGTGTTATAGCAAAGCTTAAAAAGATGTACAAGAAGGAAGTCCTGCGTCGTTTATTGTTGGCTGAAGATGAAGAAAGTGTGGTGGCGTTTTCCAAAAAGCTTAATCTCAAAGACTGCTGCTATATGTTAGCTGATGCTTGGACCACCCTGTCACAAGATAATCTCAACAAGGCTTGGAGTAGATTGCTTGGGAAAAAAGGAGGAAATGAAACTACTGCAGTGGACACAAATGATGATTGTATAAATGAAGTTGTGAAACTGTTTCAAGCAATGCCCGGATTTTCGGACTGTGACAAAGATGATGCACACATGTGGCTAGAAGATGATAATGATTCTGGTTTTCAGTTTTTGAATGACGAAGAAATTTTGTCTTTTGTGCAAGAAGAAAACCAAATACATGTAGTGACCGATGATGAAGACTCCTCAGAAGTACATGATGTACTTGTAGATTATGAAGAAAAACCAAAACGTCGACCAAGTCCTGAAGAGGCCTTTATAGCACTAGAAACAGCTTATGCTGTTGAAGAGAATGCGGGACTTAGCAGCCAAAAGGAGACTATCCAGTTTGGTGCAAAAGAGGATTCCTCATTATTTTAAATAGTGGGCTACATCTGTGCAAGTACATATATACGTGAGTTGCGCCTGGTTTTGAATCGTTTGTAATGTTATTTTGAAAACATTTCTCTTTCTTAACAAAAATAATTAATACAAGTAGTACATGCACTGCAGTGTAATAAAAGATTTTGGTGATACAGTGATCTAATACAGTGTGGGTATTATTATTACAGTACAAGTATGTAAATATGTTTTATAGTGTATTTTCCTTGTGATGGTTAATTATTTTTAGAAATATGTGTACATGTACTCGATACATTATGTAATCCAATTATCCGAACATTTGATTATCCGAACGATGCTCGGTCCCATGGGGTTCGGATAAATGGAGTTCTACTATATATATATATATATATATATATATATATAATATATATATATTATATATATATATATATATATATATATATATATACAGTACTTTACAAAAAAAATGGCAGTCATATTGCTCAACTAAATATGCTGAAATCTAATTAAATATGCATGTTCTGCCCCAAATTTGCACTTCACTTAAGTGAGCAAACACTACCAAAAGTAAAAAAAAATTAGCGTAGAGTACAGTCCCTTGATAATAGAGCAGACGACAATTTCTAATGCTAGTGGCAGAAAATGGATACAAAGACAAAGTGTATGTTAATTTCACAGCTTTGGAATGAAGGAAATCAAACATGTTCCAACATTTCTAAAACCTTGAACATTCCTGAGCGGACTGTCTACAGAGTTGTGAGTAAATTAACAGCAGGTAATGGAATCGAGCTAAAAGAAGGCAGTGGGAGGCCAAGAATTTTGGACACAAAGGACCATCGGCGTCTCGCCCAAATCGTTCGGGCTGGGCCAATGAAGAGTGTAGAAAACATACGGCAGCGCATGATCGAGTTGGGAAGCCCAGAGGTATCTAATGCTACTGTCAACCGGGAGCTACACAGGATGAATTACACAAAAAAGCGGGTAATTTCGTCATCATTGCTCACAGAGACTCACAAACAGATGCGCTTGAACTGGTGCCACGAAAACAAAAAATTGTCATGGGACAATGTGATTTTTTCAGATGAATGTTCTGTTTGGTCTTATCCTGCTCAAATAAATATTTGGACGAAAGACTCTGTAACGCCTGTGTACCAGCGACCGAAACATACCCAGAAATTCCATCTTTGGGGAGGGGTGTCAGCAAGAGGTGCCACCCCACTGTGTGTTTTCACAGGAATTCTCACGAAAGAAAGATACATCGACATACTAGAGGGACACCTTCTGCCATTTATGCAGGTCATGTACCCCGATGGGCGCACATTTCAACATGACAATGACCCAAAGCATACAGCTCATACCATCAAAGCATGGCTGCAAGAGAAGAATGTGATAGTGCTGAAGTGTCCCAGCAACAGTCCCGACCTAAACCCAATTGAAAACGTTTGGGCACTACTCAAGAATCATTTAAAAAAGAGTGGACTCGGAGACGTTGAACAATTAAAGAAGGAAGCAGAAAAATAATGGGATAGTCTGACTCACAATTACCTTCAAACACTTGTGGGAAGTATGCCTCGCCGCATCCAGGCTTGCCTTGCTGGAGAAGGCAACATTATATTGTACTGAAACCACTGTTAATAGATAGGGGAGATACCAATCTTCCTCTGGACATACAGTTTTTATTATTATTTGCTTCTATGAGTGTGCTGCGTTGCGAAAATATGACTGCCATTTTTTTGCAAAGTACTGTATATATATATATATATATATATATATATATATATATATATATATATATATATATATATATATATATATATATATATATATATATATATATATATATATATATATATATATATATATATATATATATATATATATATATATATATATATATATATATATATATATATATATATATATATATATATATATATATATATATATATATATATATATATATATATATATATATATATATATATATATATATATATATATATATATATATATATATATATATATATATATATATATATATATATATATATATATATATATATATATATATATATATATATATATATATATATATATATATATATATATATATATATATATATATATATATATATATATATATATATATATATATATATACATGAGGCTGGCAACCTCTACATATCAAAATAGTATGTTCATGAAACACTGCAGCAAGCGCTGGTGATTGTTTCTTGCTTGTCGTGCGGAAAACCGACAGCAGAAGTGACCCCAGACTCCGAATGGAGCAGTAATGAGTGATGATTACATCACACGTGCCTGAAGTGTATAGTGTCATTTTGTGAGATCTATACACTTTGTTAATTGTAATTCAGGCTCACCATTATTCGCGCTGTCCAGACACATTTTCACAGTTTAATACCCGGAAGAGTATTGGTGATTTGTAATCATCTTGCCTGAGCTACATTGTGTATTCGGGAATTTAAGTCTTCTGAGAGATTAACGTTGGTGGGTGGACAGCGAGAATGCGCCTGTTAATTGGCAGCCGCATTAATATACTTAGCAGAGGCATTTGTTTTTCTATTTTGTCTAAAAAGTTCGTGGAACGAAGCTAGTCGTGAGTGAAACGCGGGGAATCAACACCAACCGCTTAAATTGGACAAGTTGTGCAGAAATGGGGCCCTAACCACCGAAGAACTGACGAAAAAAAAAACGGCTGCAGTACCCCTTAAATCAGTTAAGTGCTTATAAAAAGGCACTAGCAACTGGAAATAATTTTCTGAACTATATCCTCACCCTAAATCTCCGTGAAGAGAAAATTTGATTCCAATATAAAATTCACCAGCATTTCCTTTATTTTAAACTGTTAATACTAATTGATTATTAAATTTGTTACCTGTTGTTTTAAAACTAAACAATAGTTGTTTATTCAGTTATTACATGTATGAAAGCAAACGTATAAGCCAGAATATTTTATAATATAGACATATATCTACCTTTAAGCAGAGCTATACCACAATAAGAGGAAATTCGCTGAATTAACTCAGCTGGGGGCTTGAACGGGCTAAAAACCATTGCTTAAATCCTTCACAAAAGACGACGGACATATATAAGTTAACAAATTCTCAGCGCTACGCAGCATTGTTCTTGACTTCTGAATTATCTTGTGAACCCTCACTTAAGGTAGAAGCGTCATTACTCTTCTAACTACATCTCTGCTAAGAGTAATCTTGTGCAAAGGTAGACACCTGTGACGACCCATTTAGATACTCTTGAGTTTTGGCCTTTGTTGGACCACTACTGCAAAGCAGGGAGACAATCCATGACAGATGGAAGTGGTATAACACACGCTGAGTAAATCAGCTAAGAGACAATCCGTGACAGATGGAAGTGGTATAACACACGCTGAGTAAATCAGCTGAGAGGGAGACAATCCGTGACAGATGGAAGTGGTATAACACACGCTGAGTAAATCAGCTAAGAGACAATCCATGACAGATGGAAGTGGTATAACACACGCTGAGTAAATCAGCTAAGAGGCAATCCGTGACAGATGGAAGTGGTATAACACACGCTGAGTAAATCAGCTGAGAGGGAGACAATCCGTGACAGATGGAAGTGGTATAACACACGCTGAGTAAATCAGCTAAGAGACAATCCGTGACAGATGGAAGTGGTATAACACACGCTGAGTAAATCAGCTAAGATACAATCCGTGACAGATGGAAGTGGTATAACACACGCTGAGTAAATCAGCTGAGAGGGAGACAATCCGTGACAGATGGAAGTGGTATAACACACGCTGAGTAAATCAGCTAAGAGACAATCCGTGACAGATGGAAATGGTATAACACACGCTGAGTAAATCAGCTGAGAGGGAGACAATCCGTGACAGATGGAAGTGGTATAACACACGCTGAGTAAATCAGCTGAGAGGGAGACAATCCGTGACAGATGGAAGTGGTATAATACACGCTGAGTAAATCAGCTGAGAGGGAGACAATCCGTGACAGATGGAAGTGGTATAACACACGCTGAGTAAATCAGCTGAGAGGAAAACAATCCGTGACAGATGGAAGTGGTATAACACACGCTGAGTAAATCAGCTAAGAGACAATCCAAGACAGATGGAAGTGGTATAACACACGCTGAGTAAATCAGCTAAGAGGCAATCCGTGACAGATGGAAGTGGTATAACACACGCTGAGTAAATCAGCTGAGAGGGAGACAATCCGTGACAGATGGAAGTGGTATAACACACGCTGAGTAAATCAGCTAAGAGACAATCCGTGACAGATGGAAGTGGTATAACACACGCTGAGTAAATCAGCTAAGAGACAATCCGTGACAGATGGAAGTGGTATAACACACGCTGAGTAAATCAGCTGAGAGGGAGACAATCCGTGACAGATGGAAGTGGTATAACACACGCTGAGTAAATCAGCTAAGAGACAATCCGTGACAGATGGAAATGGTATAACACACGCTGAGTAAATCAGCTGAGAGGGAGACAATCCGTGACAGATGGAAGTGGTATAACACACGCTGAGTAAATCAGCTGAGAGGGAGACAATCCGTGACAGATGGAAGTGGTATAACACACGCTGAGTAAATCAGCTGAGAGGGAGACAATCCGTGACAGATGGAAGTGGTATAACACACGCTGAGTAAATCAACTAAGTGACAATCCGTGACAGATGGAAATGGTATAACACACGCTGAGTAAATCAGCTGAGAGGGAGACAATCCGTGACAGATGGAAGTGGTATAACACACGCTGAGTAAATCAGCTGAGAGGGAGACAATCCGTGACAGATGGAAGTGGTATAACACACGCTGAGTAAATCAGCTAAGAGACAATCCGTGACAGATGGAAGTGGTATAACACATGCTGAGTAAATCAGCTAAGAGACAATCCGTGACAGATGGAAGTGGTATAGCACACGCTGAGTAAATCAGCTGAGAGGGAGACAATCCGTGACAGATGGAGGTGGTATAACACACGCTGAGTAAATCAGCTAAGAGACAATCCGTGACAGATGGAAGTGGTATAACACACGCTGAGTAAATCAGCTGAGAGGGAGACAATCCGTGACAGATGGAAGTGGTATAACACACGCTGAGTAAATCAGCTGAGAGGGAGACAATCCGTGACAGATGGAAGTGGTATAACACACGCTGAGTAAATCAGCTAAGAGACAATCCGTGACAGATGGAAGTGGTATAACACACGCTGAGTAAATCAGCTAAGAGACAATCCATGACAGATGGAAGTGGTATAACACACGCTGAGTAAATCAGCTAAGAGGCAATCCGTGACAGATGGAAGTGGTATAACACACGCTGAGTAAATCAGATGAGAGGGAGACAATCCGTGACAGATGGAAGTGGTATAACACACGCTGAGTAAATCAGCTAAGAGACAATCCGTGACAGATGGAAGTGGTATAACACACGCTGAGTAAATCAGCTAAGAGACAATCCGTGACAGATGGAAGTGGTATAACACACGCTGAGTAAATCAGCTGAGAGGGAGACAATCCGTGACAGATGGAAGTGGTATAACACACGCTGAGTAAATCAGCTAAGAGACAATCCGTGACAGATGGAAATGGTATAACACACGCTGAGTAAATCAGCTGAGAGGGAGACAATCCGTGACAGATGGAAGTGGTATAACACACGCTGAGTAAATCAGCTGAGAGGGAGACAATCCGTGACAGATGGAAGTGGTATAATACACGCTGAGTAAATCAGCTGAGAGGGAGACAATCCGTGACAGATGGAAGTGGTATAACACACGCTGAGTAAATCAGCTGAGAGGGAGACAATCCGTGACAGATGGAAGTGGTATAACACACGCTGAGTAAATCAGCTAAGAGACAATCCATGACAGATGGAAGTGGTATAACACACGCTGAGTAAATCAGCTCAGAGGCAATCCGTGACAGATGGAAGTGGTATAACACACGCTGAGTAAATCAGCTGAGAGGGAGACAATCCGTGACAGATGGAAGTGGTATAACACACGCTGAGTAAATCAGCTAAGAGACAATCCGTGACAGATGGAAGTGGTATAACAAACGCTGAGTAAATCAGCTAAGAGACAATCCGTGACAGATGGAAGTGGTATAACACACGCTGAGTAAATCAGCTGAGAGGGAGACAATCCGTGACAGATGGAAGTGGTATAACACACGCTGAGTAAATCAGCTAAGAGACAATCCGTGACAGATGGAAATGGTATAACACACGCTGAGTAAATCAGCTGAGAGGGAGACAATCCGTGACAGATGGAAGTGGTATAACACAGCTGAGTAAATCAGCTGAGAGGGAGACAATCCGTGACAGATGGAAGTGGTATAACACACGCTGAGTAAATCAGCTGAGAGGGAGACAATCCGTGACAGATGGAAGTGGTATAACACACGCTGAGTAAATCAACTAAGAGACAATCCGTGACAGATGGAAATGGTATAACACACGCTGAGTAAATCAGCTGAGAGGGAGACAATCCGTGACAGATGGAAGTGGTATAACACACGCTGAGTAAATCAGCTGAGAGGGAGACAATCCGTGACAGATGGAAGTGGTATAACACACGCTGAGTAAATCAGCTAAGAGACAATCCGTGACAGATGGAAGTGGTATAACACATGCTGAGTAAATCAGCTAAGAGACAATCCGTGACAGATGGAAGTGGTATAGCACACGCTGAGTAAATCAGCTGAGAGGGAGACAATCCGTGACAGATGGAAGTGGTATAACACACGCTGAGTAAATCAGCTAAGAGACAATCCGTGACAGATGGAAGTGGTATAACACACGCTGAGTAAATCAGCTGAGAGGGAGACAATCCGTGACAGATGGAAGTGGTATAACACACGCTGAGTAAATCAGCTGAGCGGGAGACAATCCGTGACAGATGGAAGTGGTATAACACACGCTGAGTAAATCAGCTAAGAGACAATCCGTGACAGATGGAAGTGGTATAACACACGCTGAGTAAATCAGCTGAGAGGGAGACAATCCGTGACAGATGGAAGTGGTATAACACACGCTGAGTAAATCAGCTAAGAGACAATCCGTAACAGATGGAAGTGGTATAACACACGCTGAGTAAATCAGCTGAGAGGGAGACAATCCGTGACAGATGGAAGTGGTATAACACACGCTGAGTAAATCAGCTAAGAGACAATCCGTGACAGATGGAAGTGGTATAACACACGCTGATTAAATCAGCTAAGAGACAATCCGTGACAGATGGAAATGGTATAACACACGCTGAGTAAATCAGCTGAGAGGGAGGCAATCCAATGCAGCCTTTGATCTGGAATCCCCACAGAAAAATAAAAAGTGTGAAACCTCATAGACACAAGAAGAAGACAGCTGGGGACATCTTGAGTTAGGGGAAAGCACAAGCAACAAGGAAGAAAGCTGGTCAGACTGTATTTAAGAATTCATTCTCCTACGGCAGTATGTGTCACTTGTTTATCTCCTTATAACCTGCTTAATAGAAAAGAACAAGTAATATTTTTCAGGAACAGAGAAAGCGCATATGGCCGTCGCCAATGCCTGTCTATGAAAAACTGTGTGGAGATGTCAACGAACTGAGGCTGACCACTTCCTTAGTTAAGTGTATTCAAGTTGACGCATGAGAGTGATCGAAGAGGTAAAATTAGAAGTAATGAAATCAATTCAGCAACAAGATTACTGCATGCATACGCAATGGTGGTAACTTTGAATGCACCTATTGAAAACCTGTCAGCTGTAGACTACCAACTACCAACAAGATTAGCAAATCCGTATCTTGTGTAAGTACCACCATTATTAAGAAGGTGTATGTTTTTATTTTGGAAGGACCACAGTTCAAAGTAACATTTTTCCCGAAGTCTAAAAATAGAAGTGAACACGAGTAACGTTAGATTAGTCACTTTAAAAAGCAGAAAGGCGAATTAACAATACAATAGTTACTAAAAAAATTTCGTATGTCAACTTCAGCAAGCATACGAATGATGAATATTCACCCACTTGTTGTATAAGACCAGATCGGGTTTCCATAGATCGTCTGATGGAATATTCAGCACTTTGACTCCTCCATATTCCGCAGGATCCCATCTAAGACGCAAGTCGTACCATTCCTGTTAACAATAAATAAAAAAAATAAAAAAAAAATAAAAATAATAAAAATACCAACGGAAAATGTATTTGTAATACTTCATAACTGTATCACCACTGACTTAAAAAAAATAGATATTAAAAAATATGCACGGTTACATAGACATATTCAAGAAAACGTACGGTTACATAGACATATTCAAGAATACATACGGTTACATAGACATATTCAAGAATACGTACGGTTACATACAAATATTCATATTTCTCAATGACACACACGAATAGTTGTGAGTTCTGCAACGCTATGGGAAAGTATTTAGGTTAGCCAGCAAATCCACAAATTTGTCAATTTTTGATACATTTCAAGATAAAAGAACGTTTGTCACCTCTAAAGGCTCATCTCAAATTTATCAGTTTCTCGTCACTATCTTCTTTGTTGGAAGACCTTCTTTCATCTGGATAGCTTTTGAATTATTTCTTTTATTTTGCTTCTAAATCGACAGGGTTTTTCTGGTTTAAAATGGTATGTTTTATTTATTGAGGGATGACAATCCAGATCTTCAAATCTATCGCGCTGATTACTCCATTTAACTCCTGTCACATAATGCTCCACCGTATTTATGGCAGCATTTACAATATAAAGGAAGTGGACGTCAGCGCTTTAACTGATTACAAAAACCAAAACCTTGGAATGGATTTTTTCAAGAAAACTTTAGCCTACTGTGTTGCTCATCTTTGCAACAATCATCAACTTGACCTGAAAAACACGCGCTGTCCTTACTCTAACAATGAAAAGACTTTTGGGATACTTTGCTGACTGTATGTCTCTTAAGCGCCCACCCCCTCCCCGTGGCTTCAAATCTGGTTATGATGTTGAGTTTTTCCAAATATTTTGTTACTTCTTGATTATAACTGAATACTGTTAATGTGAGTATACTGTTACTTTATGTTTACGATAATTCATTATTTAGACATTGATATTTAAAATGTGTGACAGAATGGGGCGACCCCTCACGATCTCTGTTTCACTCCGGCAGTAATTGGTGCATTTGTGGTACTGATTTTATTGCGTGCTTTCAATTGTCGCACTTTCTTTCTTTCTTTCTTTCTTTCTTTCTTTCTTTCTTTCTTTCTTTCTTTCTTTCTTTCTTTCTTTCTTTCTTTCTTTCTTTCTTTCTTTCTTTCTTTCTTTCTTTCTTTCTTTCTTTCTTTCTTTCTTTCTTTCTTTCTTTCTTTCTTTCTTTCTTTACTATGTAACAAATAGTTTATATTTTCAAGTATTCTTTCACTACATTCAGTAGATTGTGTCTTGTCTGTTATCTGACACTCCTTGTGGATGATAAACACCTCAAATTTGCAGGGAGAGGTAGAGATAATATTACGAGAAGCAGGTTGGTAAAATTCCCTTGTACTTGGCCGTGACAGATTAACACGTACATCGACCAGCGCTATCTGCTTAATCACCGATAAGACGGGTGCGCGCATAACAAAAGCTTGGAATACGGGAGACAACTGATGGACAGACACAGATAAGAAATTACTTTCTGATAAAGTAATAAATTGTTACTTTTGGAACACATTGTCACATGAGGTTAACGACACGTTAGCGAGTCGGTACGCAAGGCATCATATATATTATTGGCATATATGGTTATACGTGACCTTTTGCTTTACGCACCTTATTTCACGTGGAATATTTTGAAAGTATCAGACCCGGCCCGCTTGTTTGAAAATGATTGGAGCGTTTATTTAACTCCATAACAAACAGATGCGTGAGAGACCGGGAATAGAACCTGACACGTTTCAGTGTTATTCCACTGTGAAGATCACTTGCCAAGATACCAGACCCTGCTAGAGTGAAGCCTAGAATTCAGACTTCCTTCTTAACATACCGGACACCTTTTATTGGAGAATTTTGGACGGACTTTCATAGCCCAGGAAATCTCTTTCATATTAAATAAGGAAACCGGGACTGAGGAAACTGAAGGACCACACATGAAGTCAGAGAGGGAACTTATTAAATTAACGACACCCCGGACGCGTGTAAGAGGCCGATTCAAGTCTCTTTATTATCTGAGCAAAAAGTATGTGAGCCAGGATTGGCGTTAGTTGTCATTTCACATTCTATATTTCTCATTACTAACATGTGAACTAACATATATATGTATATTGCCATGTGAATTTTAATATAATCAGTGTAAACATAAATGAAAACATATTCAATTTATATTTTGAACACTTTTCAATCAGTGGAGATGTAAATGTAAACATACTCTATCTGTATTATAAACCTTTTCATTTAAATGTAATGTAAAGCTAAAGCTATGCTATTTAAATGTAAAGAAAGTTTTATCCCGAGGGATTAAATTTAATTCTCATCGAGGGTAAATTCTGAGATAAATGGGATGGTAGAATAGAAGAGGGGGCACATAAGTATGTGGCGGGAAACGCAATATTGAGGAGAGCGTTTTGTTTCTATTCTTTATCATGGTGGCACCGGCAGAAAGTACTATCGCTGGAACCAAGTGAAGGTAGAAGTGGACTGACGTTGCGCGAGACGCCATCATAAGTGTCTTATAGACAGACGCAGGACCGACTTGGCCGTTACTCCTTGACGTTCTATGAACGTGCGGCGCCTTTAACCTTGACCAGCAACGAGCGAGAGCAGTGTAAGCAGAACCCATCAGCGGGAGCAGAAACTACTATTGGTAGCTAAGTGAAAATTATACGCTGCCAAAGTGAATTTTTTCCCCATCATCTCTACTATAAATCAATGATGAAAGTTTTCTTCTAAACTATCCAATTTATTTTCAAACTGTAAAAACCTAAAGTGATTATTAAATTTTGTTATTTGTAATGTTACAAATTTAACTTCGATTTAATCATTTTAAAGTTACTGCATGTTTGTCTCAGTCAATTTACTACACACACTCTAAACAGAGCTATACCAGAATAAAAAGAATTCCACTGAGTAAATCAGTGGTGGGGGCTTGAACGAGCTGAAATCAATAAGTGCTTAATTCCTTCACAAAAGTTGTCGACAGATTCTAGAATTAACGTGCTCAGCCAATGCAGCATTGTTTTCGCTTATCTGAATATCTTGTGAAGACTCCCTTTGTAATAGAAGTGTCATTACCCTTCTATCTACATCTCTGTGCGAAGGTAAATACCCTTGAAGCCCATATTAGATACTCTTGAGTTTTGGCCACTGTTGGACCACTACTGCAAAGCAGGGGAGGCAATACCCTCACAGTGTGAATAAATAGATTTAGTATCACAGATAAAAGAAACGAAGGACAGAATGTTAGACGTGCCTGTGTGTCCAACTTTCAACACTTTAGAAATAAAGTTAGTTTTTTTTACTCGTTCCTTCATTCCAACATTGTGCTCCCCCTTCAGAGAATCTGGGCTCCACCATCCACGCCAATTTAACCTTGAAAACCTTCCACAGACGCTTCAAGATGGAAAAAATCAGCACGGCTGTCATGATTGACCTGACGGAAACTTGTACATGCCTGTCTTAAAAAAATATCAACATCTTCGCTGTCTCATCTTCAACTGATCCTCAGATGCAAACCTCACCAACTGACACACACATTGTCAAAGCCAATTAAGTCTTCTATATTCACGCACCAAGCCAGAATTCTGCAAACTGAATTTATTTTCACGTCTGCCACAGAAGACCAAGTAAAGAAACAGATGAAAGGTCGTGGACTGGCTCCATATCATTCATAAATCTGTTGCTGGGAACAAAGACATTATTATCTGTAGACCTGAAGGCTGTGTATGGTTAGCCCAGTTCTTGTGTGATCAGATTTCCCAGTGGACGAGATTATACAGGTCGTAACTATTGATTTACGTTAGAGTTCATGTTTCGGATCATAACCTAGGAAATCTCACCAACAACCAAAACTACACATCACAACTTTGACAGTCTCACCAACAACCACACTCACACATCACAACTTTGACAGTCTCACCAACAACCACACACACATCACAACTTTGATAGTCTCATTAACAACCACATACACATCACGACTTTCACAGCCTCATTAACAACCACACTCACATCACAACTTTGACAGTCTCATTAACAACCACAAACACATCACAACTTTGACAGTCTCACCAACAACCACACACACATCACAACTTTGATAGTCTCATTAACAACCACATACACATCACAGCTTTGACAGTCTCATCGACAACCACACTCACATTACAAGTTTGATAGTCTCATTAACAACCACAGACACATCACAACTTTGACAGTCTCATCAACAACCACACACACATCACAACCTTAGAAGTCTCACCAACAACCACACACATCAACATCACAACCTTGGAAATCTCACCGACAAACATACACACTTTACAACCTTGAAAGTCTCACCGACAACCACACACACGTCACAACCGTAGAAATCTCACCGATAACCACACACACTTTACAACCTTGAAAGTCTCACCGACAACCACACACACGTCACAACCGTAGAAATCTCACCGATAACCACACACACTTTACAACCACGATAGTCTCACAAAAAACTACAAATCACAACTTTGGAAGTCTCACCGACAACTACAAATACACATCACAACACACCACTGGAAGTCTCACCAACAACCACACATCCCAACTTTGGAAGTCTCACTGACAACCACAAACACACATCACAGCTTTGGAAGTCTCAACGAGAACCACACACACATCACAACTTTGTAATCTCTTCGACAACCACACGAACATCACAACGTCTCATCGACAACCACATATACATCACAACTTTGTAATCTCACCGACAACAACACACACATCACAACTTTGGAAGTCTCACCGACAGCCACACACACAACACGAGTTCGTATAACACACCATTTGATTTTGTCTCAAATCCCTGTCTGATTTACTGTATGAGGAATTCGGTTTTTATCAGCTTTGTTGTTAGTTATTTTTTTTAATTTTTTTTTTTATTTAATTAATTTTTTAATTTATTTTAAAAACATACTTTTATTATGATGATTATTGCAAATGTATGATGTTATATTACTTTTATAATAATAAATGCCGTAATTATGCTTATAGTAAATGTGAGGATGAAAGGATATAGTATATATGATGAGAGAGAGAGGAAGGGCAGAATGTCAGACGGGCCTGCGTGCCCAATTCTTAACCCTTTGAAAATAAAGTTCGTTCGTTCGTTCGAATAAATGTAAAGTAGGGGGTGTGTTCTCACAGGAATAAATGTATTAGTTTATTTCTCACGGTCAATAATGTAAATTTGTGGGGTGTGTTTTTACTAAGGAATAAAAATGTAAAATAGGGGATGTGCTCTCTATGATTACACCTTTGGTATAAAATAAATGTAGGGGATGTATTCTTACAGTATACAAAATAACTAAATTCATCAGCGGAAAACGAGGTGCAAACAATATTACATTAGTAAGAGATAAGCAAGGAAATCTCATCACGACAGCAGAGGAACAGGAAACATGATGGGCAGAGTGTAAAGGTCAAAGGGGAGTGATACGTACTATACTGATTATACAGTGTGAATTCAGGGTTATCGCACTTGTTAGCTGGTTTAATTGTGAGTTGTTTAAACATTTATATGTTAGAAAACAGAGTGTACAGAAAGCGTGTGAGCGCTGGTCATGTAGTTATTCTGTACTGGTTTCGGCCGGCTGTGAATAGCTCACGGGGAGTCCGTGAACAGCCGAGTCCGGTGTCTGTTTGTGCGGGAGATGTGTCATCCCGTGACAGTCTAAGTTGGGCGGTTGACTGGAGTCAGCCCAGTATCTTGTGTGTGTTCCCAGGGTAGTGTTCGGGAACGATATTTGGCCATTTTTCGAGGTGTACTAGTACTTGCCTATTTAGGTGTGTTTATCTGCAGATAAGATGTGATAAATCTGCAGATAAGATGTGATAAGGGAAGATAAGAGAAGATAAGGTGTACTTTATGTTAAGGACATGTTCTGAGGCCTTGGTGTATACAGGCCGATGTTTTGGGATCATATTTACCTCCCTGATAGATTTCTATTGTGCAGGAACGGCGCTAGGAGATAGTTAGGCCATTGTTCCTTATGAAGGGAGAGTTTTCTGGAGATTATAAGGCCAGGAGTTGTGTAGGCCAGATTACTTATAGACTACAGAGCGGACAGTCTTTTGAGTATATATAGATTTAAGGATCCATGAACAGATATCAGAGTTATTAAAGAGATTATAAGGCCAGGAGTTGTGTAGGCCAGATTACTTATAGACTACAGAGCGGACAGTCTTTTGAGTATATATAGATTTAAGCCTGGGTGGCGTTTTGTAACTGCAGTGTCAGCAGTCGTTCTGGTGGAACATTAGAACTGCTAGGATATATAGATTCAAGCCTGTATGGCGTTTTGTTAACTGCAGGGGTATGCAGTCGTTGAGGGAGTCCTATAGATGTACGCCTGTGTGGCGGGTTTTGTAACTGCAGTGTCAGCAGTCGTTCTGGTGAATTTACTGATGTAACATTAGAACTGCGATGTAAACAGGGTTTACATCATACTGAACAGCTGTAACATTCTGCGCAATTGATTATTATTGATTTTTGTGTATCCTGTTGTACCTGTGTAGTGTATCGTATCGGATTGATGTTGCTGTGTGAATAAATCATGTGCTGTCAATTGGAAATGAACACTAGTCTGATTCGTTGATCTATGCTTGACAGTACAGGGTGAGTGACTGTACCTTTCATACCACTCACTACAGACTTTATACACAGGGACAATACAGAGCTAACCTATTTATCATCTGCTCTGTGTGGGCGCATGTACTACAATCAGTCTAATCACATCAAGAGAGGATACTTTAGCGGCGTACAACCATTATATACACAACATTACCTGGAAGTAGACTTTATTTATCAGCAGCTTTATTATCAAGATTCCAGTCTTTATCAGTGGTGGGCCAACCTTTCGGGCGTAATGACCACGAATTCGCGTTATAAGAGCATCAGACTTTATCAGTATCATGGTAAGGTTATAAGAGCAATGAATAGCCCTATGTGGGCGTGACTTGGATTTATAACGCCTTTTCTTACTTCTACATTGTTAAGAAACAAAGGCGAATCTTCTACAATTTTTTGTGTTGATCGTGACCTGTAATCGGCAACGCCTCTACAATACACAGACAGTTGTGTGTCACTCATGACCTTTAATCGGTGACACGGTGAAGCGTCTTGTTTACATGCCTCCATATGACATTTTCGCAACGTTTCCAGTTCTACGTTTCGGAGTGAAATTTTCAAGTAAACTTTGACATGGTTATGGCGACCTGTCCTGATTCATCATCATCAGCGATATCTGCATTATGAGAATTACAGTATGTTCCAGTTTTATATGCAAGTGCGAAATATCAAGTAGCTCTTTCCAACAAGAGTGACAGACAGTGTACCTTCGCGACGACAGAGGGAACAAGTGGGTAAACTTGCGCTGTTTCCAGTTTCCAGTGCTGTGTACGATCACATAGCATACTGTTTCCAGTTTCCAGTTTCCTATGCTGTGTATGACAACATAGCATGCTGTGTCAGGGTGTAGTGAGAGTTGACATGGGACTCTGCTTATGTTGTGTCATCTTTGATGTTGATGCCCATCGATTGTAACAAGAAAAGAAGGAACTTTGCTATTTGCAAGATAAGTGGTTGTGTTGTTGTGAAAACTGTGTTTATGTATGCATGCTATCAAGTCTTCTCATATCACACATTATATATTCTATTAACTGTTTAGTATAGGTTTTAGTGCATAATAATTGAGAATTGAAATATTTATTGTGTGAGGTGGAAATTAATTATCTAAATTTCCAGGGACATAAACTTATTATAATTAATTTTGATATGGATGCTAAGTGGTGTGATGTAGATCCTACAGATATAAGACCTATGTTGGAGTATGCATTGGTGGTAGGAAGAGATAAAAAGGGATTGAGAGGCCCACGACTTGGAGCATGGGTGATGGAGGATTTTTTGATTAATGTGTCAGCATCCCTAGAGTCATTTGCTGAACATAACTTTAAGTTAGTTTGTAATTTTGTAATGGCTAGGGATTTGGTTGATTTGCTACGGCACATTCGTGTGTTTGTGCAACAATATATAGAGATTGAACACGGACATATTGTGCAAAGTATATTCAAGATAATCCACAACAGTGTTTCTGACCTGCATAAAAGGGAATTGAATATTGAGAAACAAACAAAAGTAAACAAACAGAGTGCTTTACAGGAAAGTGATAAGTTTTTACAAGATGATGCTGAAAAGAAAAAATTACAAGAAACAGTGTCTAGGCTCACAAGTGAGTTACAGAAATCAAACTTGGATCTTGCTAATGTAACAACAGCATTAGACTCTGCAGGCAGTAAAGTAAAAGATTTGGAAGTTCAGATAGAACATATGAATAGCGTAATGGGTAATCTCACTCGAGAAATTCAAGAGAAGAATGATATTTGTGAGAAATTAAAAGTTCAAACCAAGAAATGTGAAAACTTATGTAATGAAACACTTACTGGCTTATTGTGTGACAATGTGATTGTTAGTCACCGACTTAAAGAAAAGTATTTTGTACCTCCCGAGAATGTTAATGAGCTTGGGAATGGCCAGAATAGTAACACTAAGGAACTTCAGATGGATTTAACACAGTTGAGTGCTAATGAAGAAAAGGATGATAAGGAGAGATTAGAAGAGTTAACGATGTACAAAAGGAAAATGACTGATATTGAGAAATTACTCATGCAGGAGAAGAGTAAGCTTTTAACATCGAATGACTTAATTAAGAAACAAACTGAAGACATCTCACTTAGAAATGCTGAGATTAGTGATCTAAGAAATAGAGTTAATGGTTTGGTGGATGTTATTTTAGGTATTAAGGGTTTGTCTACTGTCAATGTTGACAAAGGTAGACAGAATGTTTATCACCAAATAAAACAAGCAAGAATCCAGCCCTATACATTCTTTGCTGAGACGAAAATCGAACATGATGGACGGAGATCACTACGTGGCAAATACAATTTCCCACGTACTACTTCTGGTAACATTACTGACTCGTGGCGTCAGGCCAGCAAAGATAATTCTGCTATAACAGTCAGTTCTATAGATTGCAAAAAAAATGGAGATAAATTTCAAGGCAGATCTAAAAAGACCAACCATTATTCTGATTATGGAAATACTGATAAACAAATAATAAGGGACAAAGCTATTAGTAAGACTTGTACCCAAAATAAAACTCAACATGTTGATAACCATAAGAATTTAGTTATCACTGGTACTGATCAATTTAGTAAGCATATTGTCACAAAGGAGAATAAAAACAGTTTTGGTGAAAGAAATAACTACAATAAAGGTTATCAGCCTTATAATGATGGTTCTAGAACACAACAAAATCCATCGGTTAGATATTTTTATAGAAGTAGAAATACTAATCATAATAATGTTGCACAACAAAAGAACAATCTTGGTTGTAAACAAGGTAACAGTAAGGGTATTGTTTCAAATACTACTGCTTGTTATGCATTTTGAGTTCTAGAGAATATCTCGTTGTGTTTGAGTAGGATTTTATTTCAGCCTACTGTTGTGATGACCTTCATTTCTGTCAGGATGTCTTATCCTTCTGTGTTATCTGCTGTGTGACGAGGAAATGATGGCATCATATAGAAACCAGACGTTTTCACTGCCACACGTTTGGGTAAATGTAAGACTAACTTTCCGTTTTACTTCAATAAATCTCACAAGTTGATTGAAATAGACATTTTCATTTATATTTTCCCACAGTATTCGGCTTGTTAAGAATCTTCGCACCGAAGTTATTTTTTACTGTGAGAGGAATGTGGGTCAACCTGTGACCAGATGTCTAGTCAAGCGCAACCCAGCCAGCCTGTTGACACGGTGTTGTATGACATCGCCCCGTGCGGTTTTACAGAATGCTATCGAGGACCGCGGATTTGTGACCTATTTTTTGTTTTTTTTTTGTTTAGGAGTTAGTTTAAGATTGCTATAGTGTTTTTTACACTTAATTTATTTTTTGGTTAATGAATTACTGTATTGTATAGTAACTTACATTACATAATGTCTTAGGTATTGTGTATGTTCATAGGTATGCACTGTTGTGACTCTGTCATTATTTACATGATTGTTTTGTTGATAAACATTGCATGTGTTATGATTGCAATGAAATTATGACATATCACTTTGTAGTGACTTATCTTTAATTTTTGTAATGAGATTGTGGATTTGTGATTTTTTTCATACGCTAGTCGGAAGACTATTCCACTTAGACCATATTATGTATGACCATAGGTGCTACGTTGTGAAGTTGAAGCAATGATAGTTGATTCATCAAACATTGATATGTTTTGCAGCGTTGGTTCTTAGGAAAATTTTGGATTTGATGAGATTGCCAGCCCTATGCACAAACTCATTAGCAACGAATATGCGTTAGTTGTTTCAGAGAGTCTTGTTATTCATTAATTTTTTTTTTTTTTTTTTCTTTTATTCTGGTGCTATGTCTAATTAATATATTACCATATACAGAGGTTATATGCAGTAACTATTGTGTTGTGAAATGTAATTTTGAAACTAAACTTGTATGTGTTATTTATGTTTTTGTATTTGTATTTGTAAACATATTTTGAAACATTGGTTTCTGGTATTTTTTTTGCCATGTGTTTTTTTTTTCTGCTGAATTCTGTTTAAACTAGTATGTGTTTATTATGAGTCTACTTAAGTATTGGAATTCTTTTTTGTTAGATGTCATTCATTTGGTTAAAGATGATTTCATTTTGGTATATTAGTTATAGATTTAATCAAGAAAAAATTAACATACTATTTTTTATTTAACTTAGCTTTAAGAAACTTTTTTGTATTGTAATTTTTTAGGGAAATGTATTTTTCTTTGACATTGTTATATTTTTTTCTGCGCCAAGGCGCTTAATAAGGTGTAATAATATATGTTGATAATAAAAATTTGTTGTTTTGTTTTGAGATTGTGATAATTTTTATATATCGCACTTTTTTGTGTGATACCTGTGATAAATCATTTTAGTTATGAATAAGTTTTGTAATTTGACTAAATTATTTATTATGCGTTAGTTACTTGGATTGTTGTTGGGATGTATTGTTGTCGTTTTTCTATGCATTCATTATTTTGTATTTCCTTCTGCCTTTTCGGATGATTCTTCGTTTCACTCCATTTCTTTGGAAGCGGTCTATACTTGGGTTATGCTTCCATGTTTCATCTGAATGTTACTTGATACTATTTGTATACGTTTACTTCTTACACTTCTTATACTTCCATACTTTGTATTCTTACGTATTGTAATATGGATTAGTATATGTAATTATTAGTGACAGTTCTATGTATTTCATGCAGGAATTGATTAGCTCAATTATTACTATTAGGTATTATGGATCTTTCTTCCTATTTCGATTTCTTTGTTGATTTTCTGTGCTGATCATGCTTCTTTTGTTTGATCTTGACTTTACTTTCTATTTATTGTGTCATGTTTGGTCTACAGTAATAATACTTAACTTTGTTTGTAAATGATTATTTCGGTGTATTTAGCAGATTATTATGGGTAATTTGTTTATTGTACACTTGCTTTATTATTTGGCGATGTATTATTTTGACCTTATCATAAAACTATTGTTGTAAGCATATATTAGAGCTTAGCTGACCCCTCATTGGTCGGTGATGTAGTTTTTTTCAAAAAAATGATAAATCATTTTTTTCTCCGGACCGGGTGGTAACTGTTAAGGTCAAAGGGGAGTGATACGTACTATACTGATTATACAGTGTGAATTCAGGGTTGTAGCACTTGTCGGCTTGTTTAATTGTGAGTTGTTTAAAACATTTATATGTTAAAAAAGAAAACAGAGTGTACAGAAAGCGTGTGAGCGCTGGTCATGTAGTTATTCTGTACTGGTTTCGGCCGGCTGTGAATAGCTCACGGGGAGTCCGTGAACAGCCGAGTCCGGTGTCTGTTTGTGCGGGAGATGTGTCATCCCGTGGCAGTCTAAGTTGGGCGGTTGACTGGAGTCAGCCCTGTATCTTGTGTGTGTTCCCAAGGGTAGTGTAAGGGAACGATATTTGGCCATTTTTCGAGGTGTACTAGTACTTGCCTATTTAGGTGTGTTTATCTGCCGATAAGATGTGATAAATCTGCAGATAAGATGTGATAAGGGAAGAATAAGGTGTACTTTATGTTAAGGACATGTTCTGAGGCCTTGGTGTCTACAGGCCGATGTTTTGGATCATATTTATCTCCCTGATAGATTTCTATTGTGCAGGAACGGCGCTAGGAGATAGTAAGGCCATTGCTCCTTATGGAGGGAGAGTTTTCTGGAGATTATAAGGCCAGGAGTTGTGTAGGCCAGATTACTTATAGACTACAGAGCGGACAGTCTTTTGAGTATATATAGATTTAAGGATCCATGAACAGATATCAGAGTTATTAAAGAGATTATAAGGCCAGGAGTTGTGTAGGCCAGATTACTTATAGACTACAGAGCGGACAGTCTTTTGAGTATATATAGATTTAAGCCTGGGTGGCGTTTTGTAACTGCAGTGTCAGCAGTCGTTCTGGTGGAACATTAGAACTGCTAGGATATATAGATTCAAGCCTGTATGGCGTTTTGTTAACTGCAGGGGTATGCAGTCGTTGAGGGAGTCCTATAGATGTACGCCTGTGTGGCGGGTTTTGTAACTGCAGTGTCAGCAGTCGTTCTGGTGAATTTACTGATGTAACATTAGAACTGCGATGTAAACAGGGTTTACATCATACTGAACAGCTGTAACATTCTGCGCAATTGATTATTATTGATTTTTGTGTATCCTGTTGTACCTGTGTAGTGTATCGTATCGGATTGATGTTGCTGTGTGAATAAATCATGTGCTGTCAATTGGAAATGAACACTAGTCTGATTCGTTGATCTATGCTTGACAGTACAGGGTGAGTGACTGTACCTTTCATACCACTCACTACAGACTTTATACACAGGGACAATACAGAGCTAACCTATTTATCATCTGCTCTGTGTGGGCGCATGTACTACAACAGTCTAATCACATCAAGAGGGATATAATTTATCACCATTGTATATAACAACATTCAGCCTTTATCAATCCCCTCTGCAATACGTCCGGTACTACATGGCGATGACCTACCAGTTCCCAAAGTGCCAGAATCATTTTCAGCTGCTTCCACTGATGAAGAAGAGGACATTGGTGGTCCTGAACCATCAACCTCAAGCGACCCAGATTTTGAGCAAACTAAATCCACTAAACCACACTTAATAACCCAAGGTGAACTGAATGATCTTGTAAGAGATCTGAATTTACCGAAGAACAAGGCGGAGCTTTTGGGTTCCAGATTGCAACAGTAGAATCTCCTGGCAGAAGATGTTACAATTTCTGTGTATAGGAACCGCTAGAAGCCGCTTATTACATTCTTTTTCAAAGAGGGTGACCTTTCTTCGTGCCACAACATTTCTGGTTTAATGGCAGCCCTCAAAATCAATTACATACTGGAAGAGTGGAGGCTTTTCATTGATTCATCCAAGACGAGTCTTAAAGCTGTTTTGTTGAATAATGGTAATGTGTTACCGTCAATTCCAGTTGGTCACGCAGTTCATATGAAAGAAACTTATGAAAACATTAAGCAGCTTTTGAAGTGTATAAACTACGATCATCATCATTGGTCACTTTGCGATGACTTAAAAGTGGTCGCTCTTTTGCTTGGACTACAGGGTGGATACACCAAGTACTGTTGCTTTCTCTGTGAGTGGGATAGCCGTGCACGAAGTGACCATTACATCAGAAGACATTGGTCAATCAAGCAGTCATTGCAGCCTGGCAGTAAGAACGTTGAGAACCCAGCACTTGTCGACACCAGCAAGATTTGTTGCCACCCTTGCACATTAAGCTGGGTCTCATGAAAAACTTTGTCAAGGCAATGGAGAAAACAGATGAGGCTTTCAAATACCTCATCAGAAAATTTCCAAGACTGAGTGAAGCTAAAATAAGAGAGGGAGTATTTGTTGGTCCGCAAATTCGAAAACTTCTTCATGATGACGAGTTTCTTTGCGTGTTGCATGGCAAGGAAACAAGCAGCATGGCTAGCATTTAAGTCAGTGGTGGACAATTTTCTTAGAAACAACAGATCTGATAATTACAATGAAATTGTAGAAAAATCTCCTTCTAAAGTATAAGAGTCTTGGCTGCAATATGTCTTTGAAAATTCATTTTCTGGATTCTCATCTGGATTTCTTTACGTCAAACTGTGGAGCGGTCAGTGATGAGCATGGTGAACGATTTCACCAGGACATTGCTGCTATGGAGACGAACGAACGAACGAACTTTATTTTCGAAGGGTAAAGAATTGGGCGCGCAGGCCCGTCTAACATTCTGCCCTTCCACTCTCATTAATCTTGCATACTATATCCTTTCATTCCCACATGATGCTTTAAGCATTAATTTAAAGGCATGCAACATTATAGAGTTACCATAATAGCATTCATCATAATCATAATAAAAAAATGAGTAGGTTTTTTTTTGAAACAAACAAGCTAGTAATTGGGGGGAAAAAGTAATAATAAAATAAAATAAATAAAACAATAAATAAATATAAATAAATTCTGTATACCGACACTCACTCATGCGGTCAATCCGTCTACAATTAATCTGTATTTTTGAATGTCATCAATCATCAATACAAAAATTACATAAACACATTCTCGCTTATGTCCATACATTCTTGGTGGAAAATGAAATAATAATAATAACACTTTCTTACGCACGTCTGTGGCAGGAAAAGTCTTTGAGCAGTAAAAAAAAAAATAAAAAAATTCACGTTTCTAAAGTACAGTGGTATGCGGGTACATTCTCACGACTCACATTTCTAAAGTACAGTATTATGTGGGTACATTCTCACATACATTACATTATATAATAATATTTTAAAGTGAATATAATAATAATTTTACATGGATATAAAATAAATTACAGTTGACATTCAAAAATCCGGCAACCTCCGGACCTAATGAGTGCCGGATTGTTGAAAATGCCGGATTTATTATGGTTATACATGCTTTATATATTTAACAGAAAATGACTACCTGTACAGTCCTTTAAAAAAGAAAATTAAAAACTAAATGATCTGCGATCGACAACGCACGATGTTTACATTTTACACCACTTTTATTTGCTGAATCCATAATGGGGCTATACAGCAGCAAATAAATGATAAAATAGAAGGAATGAGCAGGAATGCCTGTTAACACGTGCAAGCAAGACCCAACAGCTGCATCAAAACATAAACGGCTCCAGAAAACACTGGCGCGCCAACGCGGTAAATTAAAAAATGCTCTCCGAAACCCATGCCGGAAATCTGAAGGAACCGGATTATCGATGGCCGGATTTTTGAATGTCAACTGTATTCACAAAAAAAACGAGCGGAGGAGGAAAAGAAATGTTGACCTATGGATGAGATGTTGACAGGCAAATGCTGTTTCTATGGGGGTAGATAATCAGTGTTGAGGAAGTGTTTGAAAAGTGCTTTGTTAAAAGAATATTGTGTAGGTAGGCTTTTTAGGTGGTGTGGAAGGCTGTTCCATAAGTAGGCACCAGAGAAGGCTAGACTCTTTTTGAACAGGTCGATTCTAGGTTTGGGCAGACGTAACTGATGTAATTGTTGTCCCTCTCTTCTACTGGTTTGAAACAATGATCTTAGGTACGACGGGGCATTGTTAGATAGAATTGTGTGAGTCAGCTTGGCTTTGTTGTAGAGAGGACGTTTTTTTAGCGACGGTATTTTGGGTTCTTTTCCTGTCCTTGTGTGTGGTGTCGTGCGATTATCGGTGATCAGACGTACTGCTCTCTTTTGCAAGGAGTGCAGTCTCTTCGAGGTGGAAGCAGGGCAACAATCCCATAGTGTAGAGCAGTAATCTAGATGTGTCTGTATATGTGAGGTGTAGAATAATAGTCTAGTGTCTGTGTCTAAGAAGTGTTTTATTTTGGATAGCTGGTACGTCTTTTGAGCTAAGTGTTTGGTTAAATTCCGTACATGGGAGTTGCACGTTAAGACGAACGAACGAACGAACGAACGAATGAACGAACGAACGAACTTTATTTTCGAAGGGTTGAGAATTGGGCGCGCAGGCCCGTCTAACATTCTGCCCTTTCACTCTCATTAATCTTGCATACTATATCCTTTTATTCCCACAGAGACACCTCATCGATCGACTACAAGAAGCAAGCAAAGAGAGCTCGAACAGCGACTAAATAATGACGGAATGGGTTCAAATGTGCCTTTTTAAAACATGATATGTGAACTTTAAATAATGTTTTTATTTTTTCTATCATTTTTTGTTGAAATATCAATTAATTGAGTATGTAACCACAATTTTTATAATGCTAAAGTAGAAAGACTAGCTGTTCACCCCAGAGAATTAAACAAGCATACATTATTTGTATTACTGTAATGTAAATTCATCATTAAAAAAAAAAAACCAGAGCCAATTGGTGAATTTCATTATGATATTTGAAATTAGCATGTCAAAATCAATAAGAAATGGTATATTTAATTTCTGGTACAAAAAACGTTTTTGAAAATTTATTGACTAGTGTTATTAGGAATATGTTAAGTTAGTCTATGGGTTCGAAGGTGACTGATGAACCCGATGCGGGCCTGGAAAGATCTCGGACAGTGTGGGCAGGGAATGTTTGCTTCATGTGAAGGTTTTATTTCACGTTCTTTTCTAGCTTGTCTCCGCTGTTCCGCTGCTGCTCTTCTGGATGATTCGCATGCCGCTGCACCTTTACGAAGAGATGTGCGCCAAGCAGTTCGGTCTTGCGCAGCAGCTTCCCATGTGTCAGGGTTTATGTCAAAGGTTTTCAATGACGTCTTTAACGTGTCTTTGAAGCGCTTCTTTTGGCCACCATGGGAGCGTTTACCCTTCTGCATCTCACCATAAAGGAGTATCTTTGGCAGTCGATGGTCTGGTCTGGCATGCGGACTACATGACCTGCCCAGCGAATCTGTGACTGCATCAGAATAGTATCGATGCTAGGGATACCAGTATCCGGGATCTTGTCTTGCCATTTGATGTTCATCTCCTTTCTGAGACAGACTGTATGGAAGTGGTTTAGCTTCTTTACGTGGCGCCTGTATACAGTCCATGTTTCACATGCATAAAGCAGCACTGGAAGCACCGATGCTCTGTACACCTTCAGCTTTGTCTGTAGACTAATGCCACTTCGATGCCAAACGTTGGTGTATAGTCTGCCAAATGTGCTGCTGGCTTTGGAGATCCTGGTGTTCACCTCATCATCAATGACGATGTTCTGGGATAGTGTGCTACCAAGGTATGTGAATCTGTTCACAACTTTCAGTTTCTCACCATTTACCTTGATGATTGGCTCAGTATAAATTGTGCCAGGAGCTGGTTGGTACATGATTTCTGTTTTCTCCGTGTTGATGGTAAGCCCAAAGTTGGAACAGGATTCGGAAAATCTATCCACGCTATTCTGAAGATCAGCCTCTGAGCCAGCATTGAGGGCACAATTGTCAGCAAACAGAAGATCTCTGATGGTGTCTGATTTGACCTTGGTTTTTGCTTGAAGCCTGCTAAGGTTAAACAATTTTCCATCAATACGATATCTGATGTCGATTCCTTTGTCCCTGTCTCTGAAAGCATCAGTCAGCAAAGCAGAAAACGTGATACTGAACAGAGTCGGTGCAAGTAAACACCCTTGTTTAACTCCATTTGAGACGGGGAAAGGCTCCGATAGCTCACGTTTATACAGATGCATAATTGACGCATCTTTGAGATCGTGTGGTATGGTTTCATTCTGCCACATTTGTTGGAAGAGATCATGTGAAGTTTCTCAACCAGAACTGTACCGCCATCTTTATAGACTTACTTACTTACTTAGTCGTTCTTCTTGTACCGTGAGGTGTAGAGGTTTGTAAGAGACAGCGCCATACTATTCTATTGGCAGTCTTCCTCCTGGCTTGGTTCCATTCTAGTCCTCGGTCCTTCAAAGATTGTCTAATTTTGTCCTTTGCTGAGGAATCCTCAGCGGACTTTGGGTCATCCTGGAGGTCTGGATCCCTGGCCCTTAGTTTCCCATGCTTGCCGTGGTAGCCGATCTTCTCCCATTCTGCAGACATGGCCAAACCATCTCAGTTGGGACTATTCTACTTGGACCTGCAGGGGTTGAGTTTTTAGGCCTTGACGTATCGTCTGGTTGCGGACCATGTCTCTTCTTGTTACTTCAACCACCTTCCTCAGATACCTCATTTCTGAGGTTTGGATCTGGCGTTTGTGGGTTGTAGTCATTGCCCATGACTCGCATCCATACGTCAAGACTGGGACATAGGTGGAGCGGTATACAGCCATCTTCGTCTTCTTACCAACTTCTCTTGTGCTGAGGAATCCTCGATTTATGGCTTGAAAAAGTCTCCCAGCTGCTGCTCTTCGGGTAGCCAACTCTTCTTTGATGCTTCCCTTCCGGTCTATGACAGCTCCAAGGTATTTAAAGTGGTCGACCTGCTCCAAGACCTGTTCTCCCAGCTTAATCTGATGTCTTCTTTCCTCTCGTGATATCACCATGATTTTTGGTTTCGAGCTGCTTATGATCATCCCTCTCTTCTCCAGCTCTTCCTTCCAGACTTGCAGGTTGGTTTGAAGATGTGCCTCTGATTTAGCAATCAGGGCAGCAAATGACAGCTCTGAAATACAGACCTGTCTCATCTTCCAGTACCCCACTGAATACTTTCTTGTCCTCTCCTTACATGCCTTGATGACATCGTCCATGAGGAGTATGAAAAGATACGGTGACAAGATATCACCTTGTCTTACGCCAGTGGTGGTCCTGAATTCTTCTGACTTATGGTTTGTCGTCCTCATATAATTTCTGCAAGACTTATTGAAGCTCTGTATAGCATAAATCAGAGGTGTTGGAATGTTCTTCCTTGCCAAACAGTCCCAGAGTTTGTTCCAGAGGACCTTGTCAAATGCCTTTTCCAGATCTAAGAAGCAAAGATGGATCTCACCCTTATACTCAAGAGCCTTTTCACTCAGCTGTCTGAGTGTGAAGATTAGGTCTTGAGTACTTCTTTATAGACCTCAACAGGAATTGAATCGGAGCCGGGGGCCTTTTCATTAGAAAGTTGACGAATCGCTTTTTGAGTTTCCTCCAGAGTTGGTATATCATCTAGTGCTTCATTTATAGGAATTTGTGGCAGGCGGTTGATGGCTTCGTCGTTAATAGATGATGGCTGGTTCAGAATATTATTAAAATGTTCGACCCAGCGTTGGAGAATTGTTTCCTTGTCTGTAATTAGTGTTTTTCCATCTGCGTTAAGGAGGGGAAATGATCCTGATGATGTTGGAGTGCATGGTTAAAATTGTTCAAGTCATGGCTGTCAGCAAAGCCTTGGAGCTCATCTGCTTTATTACTCAGCCATGAGTCCCGCATCTGGCGTAGTTTATGTTGGACGATTCTACGCATGTTTGTTGAAAGCGTCTTTCTTGGATGTAGATTTTGGATTATTTAAATATGCTTTATGGAGATGGTGTTTCTCAGCCAACGTCTTCTTTATATCACACGAGTTCTCATCAAACCAGTCATTTTGTTTCTTGATGGTGGGACTCAGGACCTCTGTAGCAGTGTTGTAGATCTTTTCACTTAGGGCTGCCCAATTTGTTTCCACACTTTGGCCGTCTAACGAGATAGATTGGAGACGGTCTTCTAGGGTGTCAGTAAATGACTGATTTTATCTTCTTTAGTTTGGTGACATCCAGCCTTTTTTTTTTAGTTTTCTTCCCCTGAGGGCACCTGGCTGGTTGGATACGAATTTTAAGTTTAGACACAATGAGGTGAAGATCAGTCCAGCATTCAGCACCATACATGGACTTGGTCACCCGGAAATCTTGCCTGTCCTTCTTCCTAACATTTACATAGTCAATTAGGTGCCAATGCTTTGATCGAGGGTGCATCCAGGAGGTCCTGTTGCGGGTAGGAAGTCGAAAAATTGTGTTGGTGACAAAGTGGTCATGTTCTGCGCAAGTCTAGAGGAGAAGAAGTGCATTGCTGTTACAGCGACCCAAGCCGTACTTTCCGATAGTGCCATTCCAGGAGATGTTATCTGAGCCTACTCTTGCATTAAAGTCACCAAGAGTGATGAGCTTATCTTCTTTAGGAACTGATGCAATGACTGCATGTAGTTCTTCGTAAAACTTATCCTTGACGTCATCCTGGTTTGTCATAGTTGTTGCATACGCGCTAATGATGGTGGCATGTTTCCTTCCATAAAGCAGGGGTATCTTGACCGTCATGAGTCGGTCATTTTTTTTCCCTTTGGGGGCCCCGCTATCTTGCCGACAATTGTTGTTTTGATAGCAAATCGAACCCCTGTTTCTCGTCTTTCTTCAGTTCCTCTTCCGCTCCAATAGAATGTATAACCTGCACCCTTTTCGCAAAGTTGGCCCTCGCCTGCAAGTCGAGTTTCACTCAGTGCTGCTATGTCAATGTTGTATCTGGCCAGTTCTCTCCCAATCAGGGCAGTTCGCCTCTCATGTCTGTTTGCGTTAAAGTCTTGGTCAAGGAGAGTGCGCACATTCCATGCGCCTAGAATGAGGGGGGGGGGGGGAATCTTTCCTTTCATTTTCTTATGTGTCGCCCGCCGAAGTAGGGTACCCACCAACCGCGGTAAGCTGGTTAGGTAATGGTGGAGTAGGCAATGTTTAGGGCACCTTTTCTAGCCCCGTCCTCATGCCATGGAGGTGAGCAGTGCTTTCCTAAAGAGGGCTGCTCAGCCACTCAGAGGCTGCCGAATCCCACTGCTGCTGCGATCAGTGGAAGATGACCATATGGCCAGAGCCGCCTGTGTGTAGGTCTGCGACTACGACTGCCAGCGTACCCCGCCTGCCGCTTCGCCGCTCGCCGCTCGCCCATCGCCACAGGACTTGTTATGAGTGGATGGATGAGTGGATGAAAGAGTGACTTGCGCAGTGATTTGGTTTAAAGTGAGGAAGAGTTGCACAATTCGTCGACCTCACTCTCTCGCCGGGGTTCATCTGAATCCAGTGGCAAGACAAGTCAAGACGACTGGAGATTAAGTCAGGTGCAGTGTATGACCAGGGCTTTCTACGAGCCTCGCCATGCTCCTTACGCTCCACAGCGCGTTGCTGGTAATCGCCATCATACCTGTTGAACCAACATGTGGTTTCTTCCGCGCAGTCTATCGAATCCAGTCTTCGCATGCATGGGTAGGCAGACCCTAACTCACTGAAGGTTTATAACCAGTCGGCTACCCTCACCTAGTTTAGCCGGCCTGATTTTGTTTTTTGTTTGTTTTTTCGTTTAATTAATTTTTTTCTTTATTTTAAAAACATACTTTTATTATGATGATTATTGCAAATGTATGATGTTATATTACTTTTATAATGATAAATGCCTAAATAATGCTTAAAGTAAATGTGAGGATGAAAGGATACAGTATACATGATGAGAGAGAGAGGAAGGGCAGAATATCAGACGGGCCTTTAAAAATAAAGTTCGTTCGTTCGTTCCCCATTATTGACCTTGACATACTATTTTAATCCTGTTATAGTTCTTCGGCTTGATAGACATGTTTACTGTTAGCTATATTGATAGACATGTTTACTGTTAGCTATATTGATAGACATGTTTACTGTTAGCTATATTGATAGACATGTTTACTGTTAGCTATATTGATAGACATGTTTACTGTTAGCTATATTGATAGACATGTTTATTGTAAGCTATATTAGAACATAGTTTTAGAAACGACGAAAGGTTTGCTTATTCTTCTCTTTTGTCACTCCTCACGGAGCAGGGGATACAGCTGCAATTATTCAGCCAGCAGACGACCCGCATCAAAGAACTTCATTGCTCATGCAATACATTCACGAGACCTAATGCCTTT